>JACERR010000442.1:5000-10000 GCA_016760335.1 Gastrodia elata | reverse complement strand
ATCACATACTCATAACCGTACATACACACACATACACTCATATATACTAATCTCTAAGTGTGTATGTGTGTGGTTATGTGTATGTAGGGTTGTGAGTATGTGATGTGTGTCTCTTAATATGTGTTTGTGTGTGTGTGCACACGACTCATATATACTAATCTCTATGTTGATTGTGTATGTGTGTGTTGGGCACACACACACACACACACTTATATATGCTAATCTCTATGTGTGTGTGTGTGTTGGGTATACATACTCACAACAATATATATACACATACGGTATATATATATATATACACACACACGCACACAAACGAACACACACACACACACACACACACACACACACACACACACACACACATATATATATATATATATATTGTATGTTGCGTATCCATACTCACACTCACACAGACACTCATGCACACACACACATAAACACACTCATTTTGATACACACACACACCCACACTCATATATACTTATCTTTATTTGTGTGTGTGTATGTGTTATATAGTATGTGCATATATAGATATAACTTATATGGGTCAATATACATGTATATTTATATATGACTGAGTATATATACTCAATTATGTATACCCAACACAAAGACACACACACACAACTATGCATTCAATGAGATGAGTATAAGTGTATATGTGTGTGTGAGGGTATGTGCATATACCCAATACACATGCACATACACATACACACACACGCACAGAATATGTATATATGAGTGTGTGTGTGTTATATCTATGTGTGTTGTGTGTGTGTTAGGTATATATACTCACACACACACACACACATAGAAATTAGTATAGACACATGCATGTGTCTGTGTGTGCCTATAGTATATATCCATGTGTGTGATAATCATATATACTAATCTATATATATATATATAGAGTATGAATACCATGTGTATATATCTATATATTTATATAACACACACACATATATATATGAGTATGTATACCCAACACACACACACACATGTATACAACATACTCATATATATAGACACACAAGTGTGCAGAGATTAATATATATGAGTGTGTGTATGTGTGTGTGCTACTTATACACAAAAATTAATCTCTATGTGTGTGTATCTATATACATATATATGGTTGTGAATATGTATACCCATCTCTATGTGTGTGTGTGTTTATGAGTACGTATTACGTATATTTGTGCATGTGTGAGTGTGTGTGTACACTCATATATACTTATCTCTATGTAGAGACACACACATACACAGGACATACACATACACACATGCATTTGTGAGTGTGATATATATATATATATACCTAACACACACACACACATAAACACACACAGAGTTTCATTTATGCTCACACACACACACACAAACTCATATATACTAATATCTATGAGAGTGTGTGTTTGTGTGTGTATGTGTGTGTCTATGGTTATGAGTATGTGTATATATATGTGTGTGTGTGTTTGTGTGTGCCAAATAAGATATAAGTATATACGAGAGTGTGGCATGCACATACACATGTGTTGAGTGTGTGTGTGATAACACATACCTATATGCTATGATAACACATATGTGTTTATGTGTGTGACGCACACACATAGAGATTATTATATAAGATATATGTGTTATATACTAATCTCTAGTATATGTGGTCGCACACACAATGTCATATATATAGGCAGAGATACACACACACACACACACACACCACACACGTATGGAGATTAGTATATGTGTGTGTGTGTGATCCCTATATGTGTGTGTTGGGTATGAATGCGTGTATTCTATTGTGCATACTCACAACTGTATATATATAAGATACACACATAACCAACACATATGTGAGACTGTGTATGTATGTGTTGGGTATACATACTCACATACATACTTATCCTTATGTGTGTGTGTGTGTCTGTATTTGTTGTGAGTGTGTATACTCATATATACTTAACTCTATGTATATATCTATATATTCATATATATCTATGTATATAAATATATATGATTTGTGTTTATATAAACACATGATATGCATACTCTCTCACACATACACTATATATATAAATATATTAGTATATATGAGTGTGTGTGCTTATATATAGACACATATTTATATGTCACTCACACATACACACACCCATAGAGATTAGTATGTGTGTGTGTGTTTGTGTGTGATCCCTATGTGTGTGTGTTTGGTATGAGTTTGTGTGTATACTATTGTGCATACTCACAATCGTATATATATAAGATATACACAGATAAATATATACTAATTATATGAATATATAACACATACGTGTGTGTGTCTATTTATTTATATCTCTATTTGAGTATGTATGAGTGTATGTGTGTGTGTGATAACTCATATGTGTTTGTGTATGAATACATAAGTATGTATACCTAATACATACACACACACACACACACACTTATATATATATGAGTGTGTGTGTGTGTATTTATGTGTGTGTGTATACATATGTATATATATATATACTTATATTCATCTATATATAGACACACACACACACAAACAAATACACACTTATTTATATATATACACAAATACCCACACAAATACACATACATAGAGATTAGTATATATGAGGGTGTGTGTGTGTGTTTTGGGTATATATTCTCACAACCCTATATATATATAGACACATACACACATATACATAGAGATTAATATATATGAGTGTGGGGATATGTGTGTGTGTGTTGGGTATAATTACGTGAGATTAGTACATATGACACGCAGTTATATTATGTATATCCAACCCACACACATACACGTATATTTATATACAGTTGTGAGTATATATATATATATATATATATATATATATATATATATATATATATATATATATATATATATATATATATATATATATATACATGTATATAACACATACATATTCGTATATATGAGTGTGTGTATATATGTGATGGGTATACATATATCAATATATTTATATACAGTTGTAAGCATGTATACCCAATGGTATAATATACATCTTTATATATATATATATATATAGGCACACACACATAATGACTAGTATATATGAGTCTGTGTGTGTGTGTGTGTGCATGTATATGAATATATAATATATACACACATACATATATGCATACACACACACACACACACACTCAGATATACTAATCTCTATGTGTTTGTGATGTGTGCCTATATATATAGACATGTATATATGTGTGTGTGTGTTAGTGTGTGTGTGTTGGATATATATAAATAAGATATAAGTATATATGAGTGTGTCTGTGTATTGTGTTTGTGTGTGTGTGTGTGTGTGTCTATACAGTTGTGAGAACATACGCACATATGAATATGTTATCTATGTGTGTGTATTTATATTTATATATAGTTATAAGTATGTATACCTAACACACACACAACCATATATAAATATCACACACCGACACACCACATATGACTGTGTGTGTGTTGGGTCACACACACACTCATATATATACACTAACACACACACATATATATATATTTCCATGTGTGTGTTACTCACACACATAATATATATGAGTGTGTGTTTGCGTGTGTTATCATATACTCACAATCGTACACACACACACTCATATATAATAACCTCTATGTGTATGTGTGTTTGTGGTTATGTGTGTGTATACTATTATGAGTATGTGATGTGTGTCTCTATGTGTGTGTACTTGTGTGTGTGTGCACACAACTCATATATACTAATCTCTATGTTGATTGGGTGTGTGTGTGTTGGGCACACACACACCAACAAATGTAAATACACACACACACACACCCATATATACTAATCTCTATGTATGTGTATTGAGTATATATACTCACTACCATATATATATACACACATAGTATATATATATATATACACAAACACACACACACACAAACCAACACACACACACACACCCATATATATATCTGTTGTGCGTTGGGTATACATACTCACACTCACACACACACACTCATTATGACACACGCACACCCACACTCATATATACTTATCTCCATTTGTGTGTGTGTTATATAGTATGTGCATGTATAGATATAACACATATGTGTTTACATACATGTATATTTATATATGATTGTGAGTATGTATACCCAACACAAACACATACACACACAACAATGTATACATTGTGAGTATGAATACCTAATACACACACAAACACATGGAGATAAGTATATATGAGTGTGTGTGTGTTTGTGTATGCGTGCATGGTATATATGAGTGTCACACACACAAACACACACACATAGAGATTAGTATATATTTTGGGTGTATGTATACTAATCTTTATGTGTGTGTGTGTCTCATATATATCACACACACATGGTGGGTAATACAAATACACGTGCCTCAACACACACACACTCATATAGTGTGACACACACACACACACTCATATAAACTTACATCTATAGAGATGACACACACATATACATAAGCACACACACACACACATAGAGATTAGTATATATGAATGTGTGTGTTATGAATATATATATATACCCAACACACTCACACACTCTACACACACACACACACACTCACACACACATATCCACCGTATATATATATATACACACACACACACAAAAAAAGATTAGTACATATATAGATATGCGCGCACACACACACACTCATATGCATAATCTTTATGTGTGCGTGTACTCACAATCGTATACACACTCATATATATATATATATATATATTTATATTTATGTGTGTGTGGAGATTAATATATATGAGTATGTGTGTGTGGGTGTTTATATACATAACACACCCTCATGTGTGTGCGTGTGTTATGTATAGATACACCCACACACACACACAAACACACACACATAGAGATGGGTATACATACTCACAACCATATAATATATATATATATATATATATATATATATATATATATATATATACACGCACACACACTAAGTATG
>JACERR010000442.1:0-2500 GCA_016760335.1 Gastrodia elata | reverse complement strand
TATACTAATCTCTATGTGTATGTGTTTGTGTGTATATGTGTTTGTGTGTTTGGCATATGAGTGTGAGTATATATATATATGGATCACACACACACACAAATATGCGCACATATAAATTAGTATATATGAATGTGTGTGTGTGTGTGTGTGTGTATGTGTGATATAGGCACACACAGACATATAGATAAGTATAAATGTATATAACATACACACATGTGTGTGTGTGACACATACACACAGACACACACACATAGAAATAAGTATATATGAGTGTGTGTGTGTGTGTGACACATATGTGTTTGAGGTATACATGTATACTTATCTCTTTATCAATGTGTGTGCCTATATCATGCACACACACACACACATATAGAGATAAGTATATATGAGTGTATGTGTATGTATGTGTGTGACACATATGTGTGTGAGGTATACATGCATACTTATCTCTTTGTCTATGTGTGCCTATATCACACACACACACACATACACATATACACACACACACACACGCACACACACTCATATACACTAATCTTTATGTGTGTGTGCATATGTTATATTTATGTGTGTGTGTATGTGTTTATATATGAGTGTGTATATATATACCCAAGTATGTATATCAAATACACACACACACACATTTAAACACACACATGTGAGTGTGTATGTGAGTGTGTGTTGTGCTATGTGTGTGACTATGTATACCTAACACACACACGCACATGTGTATATATGTATATAACATATGTGTGTGTCTCTATATATATCTGTGTGTGTGATAACACATACATGAGGTTGAGTATGTATATCCAACACACACACACACACATGTGTATATATGTATATAACATGTATGTGTGTGTGTCAATGTATAAACATAGGCATATATACATACATACACACAACACAGACACACACACACACACATAGAGAGAAGTATATATGATTGTATGTGTGTGTGTGTTGGTTATATATACTCATAACCATATACACACACAAACATACACACACACACACTCATGTGTTGGGTATACATACTCACAACCATACACACACACACACACACACACACATATATATATATAAGTTTATAGTCACGCACACACATGAGTATGTATACCCAATTGTGTTTAAGTATACCAACACATATTCACACACACTCACACACTCATATATATATATATATATATATATGGTTATAAGATACTCATGTGTACGTGTATTTGTATGTGTGTGTGTGTTGGGTATATATACCAACACACACGCACACATATGCATACACGGACACACAAACACACATAGAGTATAAATATATATGAGTATATTAAACTCTATGTGTGTGTGTGTGTGTGTTTGTGTGTGCCTATGTGTGTGTGTGTTAGGTATACATACTCACGATCATATATATATATATATATATATATATATATATATATATATATATATAGACGTACTCACAATCATATAAATACTCACAAACAAAACACACTCAACACACACACTCATATACATTGGGTATACATATATTTATATGTGTGTGAGAGCTTATACCCTAATTGAGTGTGTGTCTGTGTAACACACACACACACATATGAATATGTACACCCAATGAATATGAGTGTGTGTGTTGAGTGTGTTAGGTATACATACCCAATGAATATGTACACCCAATGAATATGAATATGTAGATACTCGCAACCATATATAAATATATAGAATACTCATTTTGTGTGTGCGTGTGTAGTAGTATTTATGATTATGTGTGTGTGTGTGTGTGAATGTATATGTGGGTGTGTCGCACACACACACCATATAAATATATATACTAATCATCACACATAAAGATTAGTATATATGTGTTCTATGTATATGTGTATATATACACACACACACACACACACATATATATATATATATATATATATATATATATATATATATATATATATATATATAAACTAAACACACACACATAGAGATTAGTATATATATGTATCACACACTTATATATATATATAAATCTCTATGTGTGTGTGTGTATTGGTATATATATTCACACACATGATGTTTGTTTGTGTGTGTGTCTATGTTTATGTGTGTGTTGGGTATATGATATTATGTATATATCTCTATGTAGAGACACATACATGTTCATAAACACACACGCACACAAATGAATACAGATACACACACACACACCATATATACTAATCTCTATATATGTGTGTATTCATGTATGTAGAGACACACATGTGTGTGTGTTAGGTATACATACTCACATATACACCAATATTTAAGTTTGTGTGTTTGTCTATGTGTGTGTGTATTTGTGTATGTGTGTCTCTTGTCTATATATATGTGTGTGTGTGTGTGTGTTGGGATATACATGCAACACACACACACACACACACATAAAGATTAGTATATATGTGTGCATGACCCAATCCACACACTCATATATACTTATCTCTATGTGTAAATATACTTAACACACATC
>JACERR010000441.1:5000-22500 GCA_016760335.1 Gastrodia elata | reverse complement strand
TAAATATATAATCTCTATATATGTGTATATATATATATGAGTGTGTATACCCAACACACACACACACACGTAGGTGTTATATATGGTTGTCAGTATGTATAATACACAAACACAAATATGCACACATAGAGATAAGTATATATAGGTGTGTGTGTGTGTTGGGTGTGTCAATATATATATCCATATATAGACCACACACACACAAATACACACACATAGGTATTAGTATATATGAGTTTGTGAGTATATATACCCACACCTAAACACCCAACCATATATAAGTATATAAACACATACTCATATATACTAATCTCTATGTGTCTTTATGTGTATGTAATCTCTATGTGTTGGGTATAAAACACACAAATCTCTATGTGTATTTGTGCACGTATGTGTCTGTTATATACTAAACTTTGTGTGTATGTGTGTGTATGTATACGGTTGTGAGTATATATACCAACACACGCAAACACACACACATAGAGATTAATATATATGAATGTGTGTGTGTGTGTCCCCACACACTCATATATACTAATCGATATATATAGGACCATATAATCGTAAGCATGTGAGTATGTACACCCAACACACATAAAGACAAACACATAAGGATTAGTATATATGAGTATTTGTGTATGTGTGTGTGTTGGATATATATACAACAATATACAAATATATAGAACTCACAACTGTATATATATTTAAATACATACATATAGACTATTCTGCATGTGTGTGTTTGTGTGTGCCTATATATAGTCACATACATACACATATGTATATACTAATCACTATGTTTGTTTATTTGTACGTGTGTGTGTGTGTGTGTTTAGTATGAGTATGTATACCTAACACACGCACATATTATACTAATCTCTTTGTGTGTGTGTATTATATATTAATCTCTATATTATGTGTTGGTATACATACTCACAACCGTATACATATACACACACACAAACACACACACATAGAGATAAATATATAATCCCTATGTATGTGTCTATTTATAGATATGAGTGTGTATTCCCCTCCCCCCCCCACACACACACACAAACACACACACACACACACACACACTTATCTCACAACCATATATAATCTCTATGTTTGTGTGTCTGTGTTTATATGTGTCACATATTCATTTATACAATCGTATATCTATACACACACACACACACACTCATATATATAAAGATTAGTGTATATGAGATAATATATACATACACATACACTTATATATACTAATCTCTATGTGTGTGTGTCCTATATATATATATGAATATATCTGTGTGTGTGTGTATTTGTGTGTGTGTATTATAATGATTGTGAGTATGTGTGTGTGTGTTATGAGAATGTATATCCAACACACATACACACACACACACACTCAACACACACAACACACACATATAGAGATTAGTATATTTGTGAGTATATATATCTAATACACAACACACATATATATGAGTGTGTGTGTTTGTATGCATGTGTGTATGTATATATATGGTATATAGACACATAAATGGATGTGTATATACAATTACAACCACACTCATATATACTAATCTCTATGTGTGTGTGTGTGTGCGTATGTGTATCAGCATACATGTATGTATAGACACATGTGTCTTTGTGTGTGTGTATGTGTGTGTGTGTATAGACACACAAATATGTCTGTATGCATGTATATATCTATATATATATATATTTATTTATTTATTTATATATATATTTATTTATGTGTGTGTGTGTGTGATAACATGTTGGGTATACATACTCACAACCGTATATATAGACACAGGCACGCACGCACACACTCATATATACAAATCTTTATATGTGTATTTGTGTGTGTGTGTATACATAGTCGCAATCGTATATAAATATATAGACAAACACACATATGTGTACCCAGCCCACACACACACAGACTCATATATACTAATCTCTATGTGTGTGTATTATGTGTGTGTGTGGGTTGGGTATACATATATAGACACGTATGTATGTGTGTCAATATATTTATACGTTAATAGATCCATACAGACATACACACACCGTATATAAATATGTAAACATGTGGTTGAGTATACATACTCACAATCGAATATAACACATACTAGTGTGTTCGATTTTGAGTATGTTTACCCAACAAACACACACACACACACACCTATATATTTATGTATGAATGTGAGTATTTATACCCAATCACACACATGAACACTCAACACACACGCATTATATTTATGTACAGACACACACTCATATATACTTATCTCTATGTATGTGTGTGTGTTATATAGTGCATGCAATACACACACACAAATATATATATATATATATATATATATTTGTGTGTGTGTATTGCATGCACTATATAACACACACACATACATAGAGATAAGTATATATGAGTGTGTGTCTGTACATAAATATAATGCGTGTGTGTTGAGTGTTCATGTGTGTGATTGGGTATAAATACTCACATTCATACATAAATATATAGACACATATACACCCACACACACACAACACACACAAACACACATACACAGTCATCTGAGTATTTATATATATATACACACACACACATATAGATTAGTATATATAGGTGTGTGTGTGTGTGTGTGTTTGTTGGGTAAACATACTCAAAATCGAACACACTAGTATGTGTTATATTCGATTGTGAGTATGTATACTCAACACACATGTTTACATATTTATATACGGTGTGTGTATGTTTGTATGGATCTATTAACGTATAAATATATTGACACACATACATACGTGTCTATATATATATATATATATATCTATACTTGTATGCTCATATATGTGAAAGTATATATAACATAAACACATACACACACACACACAAATTCACACACCAATATTTGTGTGTTATATGCATATATATGTGTGTGTGTGTGTGTGTGTGTGTGTGTGTGTGTGTGTGTGTGTGTGTGTGTTTGTGTCTGTGTGCATGTGTTGACACACATACACACACACATATATATACCCATCACACACACACACGCATGCACACACATGGATATATTTATGATTATGTACACCTTAGAGATTAGTATATATGAGTGTATGCTTATGTGTTTGTGTGTTTGTCACACACACTCATACACACACACACATACACATACACACACCATATATAGTTATATAGACACGCACACACACACACACATATACAATACACACATATATATATATACACACACACACACACACACAGCTCATATTAGTATATAAATATATCTGGTTGTGAGTACTTATATATACACACACATATATATACTCACAACTGTATATAAATATATAGTATTTAATAATCTCTGCGTGTGCGACTATGTATATATATAGTATACGTGTGTGCTTATATATTTATATACGATTGTGAGTGTATATACCCAACACACATACACATACTTTTTATATTTATGTATGGTTGTGAGTATGTATACCAACACACATATGTGTGTGTGTGGTGTGTGTGTATGCTGTGTGTGTGTTTTTGTGTGTATCTATATATTTATATACAGTCATATATAGTAATTTCTATGTGTATACATAAATATTGACAAACTCATGTATACATACTTGTCTATATATAGAAATACACCCTCATATATGCTAATTTTTATGTGTGTATATGGATGTGTATGTGTTCAAATATACTTATCTCTATGTGTACACACACACACTCATATATACTTTGTATATGTGTGCCTATATATTTATATACGGTTGTGAGTATGACACACACACACACACATATATAGATGAGTATGTGTGTGTGTGTGTTGGGTGGATATACTCACAACTATATATATATACATATACACACACATAGAAATTAGTATATCTGAGTGTATTTGTGTGTGTGTGTGTATATATGGTTGTGAATATATATACTCAACATACACACCCAACACACACAAACAACACACTTATATATACATGCTTATAATAACACAAATGTATATAGCACATAATATACATGGAGATAAGTATGTGCATGTCTATATATTTATATACTATTGTAGAGACACACATATAAATATTATATATACTAATCTCTATGTATGTGTGTTTGTATGTGTGTGTGTATGCACACATATATATAAATGTATAGATACACATATATGGTTGTGAGTATTTATACCCATAGAGACACACATCCCTCACAAACACATACACAAATATAAGCACACATACACACATGAAGATTAATATATATATATAGGATTGTGAGTATGTATATTTATGTGTTTGGGTATGCACACGCACACACTCATAGAGATAAGTATATGCTAATCTCTATGTGGGTTTACATACTCACACACATAGAGTATGTATACAAATACACACACACAATAATATTATTACACAAGACACACACACATAGAGATAAGTATATATGAGTGTGTGTATGATAACACATTCGTGTGTGTGTCTATATACCCAACACATATGCACACACACAAACACACTAACACACATAGATATATATAACAAACACACTCAAAATAAGATAATATATATTAATACATAGACACACACACACACACACACACATATATCATATACATATAAATATTATGTGTGTATGTGTGTGTGTTGGGTATACATACTCATAATATAAATATATATAGTTGTGTTGTTAGGTGTGCGTGTCTATATTTATATCTTGGTATGTGTGTGTGTGTGTTTGTGTTGGGTATAGATACTCACATTTTTATATGAGAATATATACCCAACACACATACAAATACACAAACAAACAAACACATAAACACACAAACACACAAACACACACATATAGAGATTAGTATATGAGTATGTTACCCAGTACATACACACACACACACACACACCATATATATGAGAGATACACACATAAAGATTAGTATATATGAATGTATATATATATATATATATATATATATATATATATATATGTGTGTGTGTGTGTTGTGTGTGTGTGTGTGTGTGTGTTGGGTTTACATACTCTGTGTATGATATTTGTCTCTATATACGTGTGTTCTATACGATGAGTGTGTGTGTGTGTATTGGGTATACATACTCTCAACCGTACCAAATGTGTGTTGGGTATACATACATACATATATATATATATATATATATAATTATGTGTGCATGTGTATCTATATATTTATATACAGTTGTGAGTATGTATACCCAACACTTCTATACTAATCTCATATATACTAATCCCTTTATATATTATTGGGTGCACACACACACTCACATACATAAACACTCTTATATACTTATCTCTATGTGTGTGTGATTCTGTGTGTGTGTAATCTCTATATTTATGTGTATGTGTGTCTATATATATATATATATAGGCACATACTCACAATCATGTGTGTGTTTGAATATGTCTACATATAAGTATGCATGTAAGTGACACACACATAGAGATAAACACATATATAGTTGTGAGTATGTATACCTAACACACATATAGAGATAAGTATGTATACCTAAATCTCATACATACTAATCTCTATATTTGTGTATGTGTCTTTACATACATACACAACTGTATATATATAGGCACATACACACACACACACACACGAGTGTGTGTTAGATGTGTGTGTGTTTTTGTGTGTGTGTGTGTTATATGCACACTTAGAGATTAGTATATTTGAGTGCGTGTGGCACACACACAAACATACACATATTGAGATATATATATATATATATATATATACTAATCTACACACATAGAGATAAGACACTTACATATAAATACACACAGAGATTATTATATACATGTTGAGTATGTGTACCCAACGCTCACACAAACACACACACACATAGAGATCTCTATATACTCATGTGTTGATACATACTAATCTATATGTGTATGTGTCTATGTGTGTGTGTGGGTATACATGCTCATACACTCATATATACTTATCTCTATGAGTTTGTGTGTATGTGTGTGGTGTTTATATACATATCTCAATGTGTATTTATTTTTGTGTAAATATAACTACTCATAACTGCAGATATATATACACATCCAACCACACACACACTCAAACACACTCACATACTATTCATAATATATAGATATACAAATTCTCTATATGACAATATATACCCACAAGACACACATTCATATATACGTATGTGTAATATATTTGTGTGTGTGTGTCTATTTATTTGTATACTCACACACGTCTCTATGTGTGCATGTTTATGTGATTTGTGTATTTGTGATATTTAAAACACACACACACACATAGAGATTATAATATATAAATATATTGACCCAACCGTATATATAAATTATATATATGAGTGTGTGGTGTGTTTGTCTATATTTTATATGCAGTTGTGAGTATATACATATATATATATATACATACACATGTGTGTTTATGTGATTTGTGTGTGTTTGTGACACTCTACAAATGTGTGTGTGTGTGTGAGTGTTGGGTGTATTTGTGTGTGTTTGTGCTTATAAATACACTAATCTCTATGTGTGTGTGTACTAATCTGTATATGTGTGTGTGTGACACATCACACCAACACACACAATGTGTTATATATTCAAATATATGCATACACATAGAGAATAGTATATATATGTGTATGGTGTGTTTGTTTGTGATAACATATATGTGTGTGTGTACACACACCACACACAAAGAGATTAGTATATAAATGTGTGTGTATGTGCAAGTATGTATATATAATCTAGAGATTAATATACGAAGTGAGTGTGAATACCTAACACATACTCATATATACTAATCTCTATGTGTGTGTATTTGTGTGTATGTGGAGATTAGTATATATGAGTGTATATGTGTATATATATATATATATATATATATATGAGTGTGTAAGTATATATACCCAACACACACACACACACATAGAGATTAGTATATATGAGTATGTGTGTGTGTATTTGTATTTGTGTGGTGTGTGTGATAGCGTTGGGTGAGTATAAATACCCAACACACACATACACAAATGTGTGTTGGGTATACACATAGACACACACACACACACACACACACACACACACACACACACACACACATATATATATATATATATATATATATATATATATATATAGTTGTGTGTATGTGTGTGTGTGTTTATATGTGTGTGTGTCTATATATTTATATTCAGTTGTGAGTAAGTATACCCAACACATATATACTAATCTCATATTTTTAAATATTTAAATATATATGGTTGGGTCATACACACACACACACTCATATATACTTATCTCTATGTGTGTGTGTGTCTATGTGGGTGTGTGTAATCTCTATGTCTGTATATACGTGTGCATCTATATATATATATGCACATACTCACAATCATGTGTGAGTGTGAGGATGTCTACATACAAGTATGCATGTAAGTAGACACACACAGACTCATATATACTAATCTAGTCATCTCTATGTGTGTGTGTATGTGTGTGTTTATGTGTGCTCACACACATATAAAAAGACACACACATACACACATACACATATATATTAATCTCTATGTGTGTGCCACACACCCATATATACACTTATATATACTAATGTTTATGTGTGTGTGTGTTTGTGTGTGATATATAAACATATAGAGATCAGTATATGTGGGTGTGTGTGTGTGTGTGGCACACACACAAACATACACCCATAGAGAAATATATTTACTAATATACACACATAGAGGTAAGACACACACACGCAAGCACACACATAGAAATTAGTTTATATGTGTTAGGTATGTATACCCAACACACACACACACTATTGAGATCTCTACATGCTCAATAAAATACAAACGGTTGTGAGTATATATACTAATCTCCATGTGTGTGTGTCTTTGTGTGTGTGTGAGTATACATGCTCACACACTCATATATACTTTATCTCTATGAGTGTGTGTGTGTGTTTTTGTGTGTGTGTGAGTATACATGCTCACACACTCATATATACTTATCTCTATGAGTGTGTGTGTGTATTTGTGTGGTGTTTATATAATATCTCAATGTGTGTTTGTTTGTATGTATATATAAATACTCAAAACCATATATATATACACACATCCAACTCCACAAACACACACACTTATAAATACTAATCTCTATGTGTGTGTGATGTATATATATATATGCCTGCACACGCACACACACACACACACAAACACACACATATAGAGATTAGTATATATGAGTTTATGTGTATGTGTATATATCTATATATATATATATATATATATATACTTATAGATGATTGTGAGTATGTATACCCTACACTAATATATATACTTATCTTTATGTGTGTGTGTATGTATCGAGTTTACATACTCTCAACCATACATAAGTAAGACACACAAACACACACACACACACACTAATATATACTAATCTTTATATGTGTGTGTTTGTGTGTGTGTGTGTATCACCAACTCATATATACTTATCTCCACACATACACACACGCACGCACACACATATACATACATATATATATACTAATCTCTATTTGTGTGTGTGTATGCACACACTGATATATACATATATACTTTTTTTATGTGTGTGTGTGTGTGTGTGTCTATATATATATTTTAATTTATACTAATATTAGTGTGGTTATGACTATGTATACACATCCACATATATATATGTATATATATATATATATATATATACATACCCACTTCTATATCTATTGTGTATGTGTCTGAATATTATGAGTATGCTATCAAACACGCATACTCATAACTGTATATTTATGTAGACACACATGCTAACACATAGTGATTATCTTATATATACATCTATATATATTTATATATATATATATATATATGTTAAATACATGTATATAGGCACACACTGACACACACTCATATATTTATCTCCACGTGTGTGTGTTTGTGTATATGTGTTTATGTGCGTGTCTGTGTGTGCGCGCCTATATATATATATATATATATATATATATATATATATATATATATATATATTCTTATACACACACACATAGATACACATATAACATATTCACAATGTGTGAAAATACTCATATATACTAATCTCTATGTGTGTGTGTTTGGGTGAGTATCTTTATACACACACACACACACATACAAACACACACACATAACGATTAGTATATATGAGTGTGTGTGGGATGTGTGTTGGCTATACATATTCATAGTCGTATATATATTTAAACACACACATATAGACTAATCTGTATGTGTGTGTTTGTGTGTGCGTATATATAGACACACACATACACATACGTATATACTAATCTCTATGTGTGATTATATATGCGCATGTGTGTGTGTATTTGGTATGAGTGTTTATACTCAACACACACACACATAAATAGATATATACTAATCTCTTTGTGTGTGTGTATTATATACTAATCTATATGTGTGCGTGTTGGGTATACATACTCACAACTATATACATATATACACACACATACAAACACACACACATAGAGATAAATATATAATCTCTATATATGTGTCTATATATATATATATATGAGTGTGTATACCCAACACACACACACACACGTAGGTGTTATATACGATTGTCGATATGCATACAAATACACAAACACAAATATGCACACATAGAGATAAGTATATATATGTGTGTGTGTGTGTGTGTGTGTTGGGTATTTGTCAATATATATATTCATATATAGACCCCCACACACACAAATACACACATAGATATTAGTATATATGAGTTTGTGAGTATGTATACCCACCATATATAAGTATATAAACACACACTCATATATACTAATCTCTATGTGTCTTTGTGTGTATGTAATCTCTATGTGTTGGTTATAAAACACACAAATCTCTATGTGTATTTGTGTGTAATTTTGTATGTGTGTGTGTGTTATAATGTGTGTGCATGTGTGTGTTATATACTAAACTTTTTGCCTGTGTGTGTGTATGTATATGGTTGTGAGTATATATACCAACACACGCAAACACATACACATAGAGATTAGTATATATGATTGTGTATGTGTGTGTGTCCCCACATACTCATATATACTAATTGATATATATAGGCACATATAATCGTATGTATGTGAGTATGTACACCCAACACACACAAAAATATACACATAAGGATTATTATATGTGAGTATTTGTGTATGTGTGTGTGTTGGATATACATACAACAGTATATAAATATATAGAACTCACGATCGTATATATATTTAAATACACACATAGACTATTCAGCATGTGTGTGTCTGGGTGTGCCTATATATAGACACATACATACACATATGTATATACTAATCTCTGTTTGTTTATTTGTGCGTGTATGTGTGTGTGTGTGTTTAGTATGAGTATGTATGCCTAACACACACATATATAGAGATATATACTAATCTCTTTGTGTGGGTGTATTATATACTAATCTCTATATGTGTTTGTTGGTATACATACTCACAACCATATACATATACACACACATAGAGATAAATATATAATCCCTATGTATGTGTCTATTTATAGATATGAGTGTGTATTCGCCCCCACATATAGACTATTATGCATGTGTGTGTCTGTGTGTGCCTATATATAGACACATACATACAAATATGTATATACTAATCTCTATGTTTGTTTATTTGTGCATGTATGTGTGTGTGTATTTAGTATGAGTATGTATACCTAACACACACACACATATAGAGATATATACTAATCTCTTTGAGTGTGTGTATTATATACTAATCTCTATATGTGTGTGTTGGTATACATACTCACAACCCTATACATACACACACACATACAAACACACACACATAGAGATAAATAAATAATCCCTATGTATGTGTGTATTTATAGATATGAGTGTGTATTCCTCCTCCCCCCCCCCCACACACACTCACAAAAACACACACATACACACACACACACTTATCTCACAATCATATATACTAATCTCTATGTTTGTGTGTGTGTGTTTGTATGTGTCACATATTCATTTATACAACCGTATATCTATATACACACACACACTCATATATATAGAGATTAGTGTATATGTGATAATATACACACACTTATATATACTAATCTCTATGTGTGTGTGTCATATATATATATATATATATGTATATACATATGAATATATCTATGTGTGTGTATTTGTGTGTGTATGTTATATATGATTATGAGCATGTGTGTGTGTGTTATGAGAATGTATATCCAACACACATACACACACACACACAACACATATATAGAGATTAGTATATTTGTGAGTATATATACCCAACACACAACACACTTATATATATGAGTGTGTGTGTTTGTATGCATATGTGTCTGTATATTTATGGTATATAGACACATATATGGATGTGTATATACAGTCACAACCACACTTATATATACTAATCTCTATGTGTGTGTGTGTGTGTGCGTATGTGTGTATCTACATACATGTATATAGAGACACATACGTCTTTGTGTGTGTGTGTCTATATATACACACTTATATATGCGTATACCCAACACACACACAAACACATAGATGTTTACACAGTTGTATATATATATGAGTGTGTGAGTGTGTGTATGTGTGTGTATAGACACACAAATATGTCTGTATGCATGTATATATATCAATATATATATATATATATATTTATTTATTTATTTATTTAGTTATATATATATTTATTTATGTGTGTGTGATAACATGTTGGGTATACATACTCACAACCGTATATATAGACACAGGCACGCACGCACACACTCATATATACAAATCTTTATGTGTGTATTTGTGTGTGTGTATACATAGTCGTAACCATATATAAATATATAGACAAACACACATATGTGTACCCAGCCCATACACACACAGACTTATATATACTAATCTCTATGTGTGTGTATTATGTTTGTGTGTGTGGGTTGGGGGTACATATATAGACACATATGTGTGTGTGTGTCAATATATTTATACGGTAATAGGCCCATATAGACACACACACACCGTATATAAATATATAAATATGTGTGTTGGGTATACATAATCCCAACCGTGTATAACACATACTAGTGTGGTGTGTGTGTATGCTGCGTGTGTGTTTTCATGTGTGTCTACATATTTATATATAGTCATATATAGTAATTTTTATGTGTATACATATATATTGACAAACTCATGTATACATACTTGTCTATATATACACATACACCCTCATATATGCTAATTTTTATGTGTGTATATGGATGTGTATGTGTTCAGATATACTTATCTCTATGTGTGCACACACACACTCATATATACTTTGTGTATATGTATGCCTATATATTTATATACGGTTGTGAGTATGACATACACACATACACATATATATATGAGTATGTGTGTGTATGTGTGTGTGTGTTCGGTAGATATACTCGCAACCATATATATACACATACACACACATAGAGATTAGTATATCTAAGTGTATTTGTGTGTGTGTATGTGTGTATAAACGGTTGTGAATATGTATACTCAATATACACATACCCAACACACAAACAAAACACTTATATATACATGTTTGTAATAACACATATATGTATATAGCACATTATATACATGGAGATAAGTATGTGTGTGTCTAAATATTTATATACTGTTGTATAGACACACATATAAAGATTATATATCCTAATCTTTATGTATGTATGTTTGTATGTGTGTGTGTGTGCACACACATACACACACACACACACACACATATATATATATATATATATATATATATATATATATATAGATAAACATATACGGTTGTGAGTATGTATACCCATAGAGACACACATCCCTCACAAACACACACACACACATATAAGCACATATACATACATGAAGATTAATATATATATGTATATATATATATATATATATATATAATTGTGAGTATGTATATCTATGTATCTATGTGTTTTGGTATGCACACGCACACACTCATAGAGATAACTATATGCTAATCTCTATGTGGGTCTACATACTCACACACATAGAGTATGTATACCAATACACACACACAGTAATATTATTACACAATACACACACACACATAGAGATTAGTATATATGAGTGTGTGTGTGATAACACATTTGTGTGTGTGTCTGTATACCTAACACATACACACACACACAAACACACTAACAGACATAGATATATATAACAAACACACTCAAAATAAGAAAATATATATTTATATATAGACACACACACACACACACAGATATATATATGGTTGTAAGTATGTATACCCAACACACACACACACTCTCATATATCATATACATATAAAGATTGTGAGTGTGTATGTGTGTGTGTGTTGGGTATACATACTCATAATATAAATACATATATTTGTGTGGTTAGGTGTGCGTGTCTATTCTTATATCTAGGTGTGTGTGTGTGTGTTTGTGTTGGGTATAGATACTCACATTTTTATATGAGAATATATACCCAACACACATGCACAAATACATAAACACAAACACACAAACACACACATATAGAGATTAGTATATGAGTATGTTACCCAGCACACACAGACACACACACACACACACAAGTGTGTGTTAGTTGTGTGTGTGTGTATTTGTATGTGTGTTATATGCACATTTAGAGATTAGTATATTTGAGTGCTTATGGCACACACACAAATATACACATATTGAGATATATATATACTAATCTACACATAAACACATACACATAGAGATTATTATATATATGTTGAGTATGTGTACCCAACACTCACACAAACACACACACATAGAGATCTCTATATACTCATGTGTTGATACATACTAATTTATATGTGTATGTATGTGTGTGGGTATATATGCTCATACACTCATATATACTTATCTATGAGTTTGTGTGTATGTGTGTGGCGTTTATATACATAACTTAATGTGTATTTATTTTTGTGTATATATAACTGCTCATAACTGCAGATATATATACACATCCAACCACACACACACACACACTATTCATAATATATAGACACACAAATCTCTATATGACAATATATACCCACAACACACACTCATATATACTCTGTGTGTATGTGTTGAGTGTGTGTGTGTCTCATATATACAGACACGGGTATGTGTTATATATCTGTGTGTGTGTCTATTTATTTTTATACGGAGTGAGTGAATACCCAATACACACTCATATATACTAATCTCTATGTGTGTGTTTGTGTGTATGTGGAATATATATATGCATGTGTGATAATACTTATGTATGTGTTTCTATATATTTATATATGCTAATCTCTATGTGTGTTTGTATATGGATATGTATACATAGTCGCAACCACACATACACTCATATATACTAATCTCTTTGATTGCGTGTGTTTATATATATATATATATGAGTGTGTAATTATGTACACCCAACACACACACACACATATATATGAGTGTGCACACACACATAGAGATAAGTATATATGAGTGTATGTGTGTGTGTGTGTGTTTGTGTTTGTGTGGTGTGTGTGATAGTGTTGGGTGAGTATAAATACCCAACACACACATACACAAATGTGTGTTGGGTGTACATATATCTATTTATATATATATATAATATACATATATAATATATATATATATATATACATATATATATATATATATATATACATATATAGTTGTGTGTGTATGTGTGTGTGTGTTTATATGTGTGAGTGTCTATATATTTATATTCAGTTGTGAGTATGTATACCCAGCACATATATACTAATCTTATATTTTTAAATATTTAAATATAAATGGTTGGGTCATACACACACACACTCATATATACTTATCTCTATGTGTGTGTGTATTTGTGTGGGTGTGTGTATGTGTGGGTGTGTGTAATCTCCATGTCTGTATATATGTGTGTATCTATATATATATAGGCACATACTCACAATCATGTGTGAGTGTGAGTATGTCTACATACAAGTATGCATGTAAGTATACACATACACACACTCATATATACAAATCTACTCATCTGCACGTGTGTGTGTATGTGTGTGTTTATGTGTGCCCACACACACATATAAATACGCACACATACACACACACACACTCATATATACTAATCTCTATGTGTGTGCCACACACCCATATATACACTTATATATACTAATGTCAATGTGTGTAGGTGTTTATGTGTGCTATATAAATACAGAGATTAGTATATATGAGTGTGTGTGTCTGTGTCGCACACACACAAACATAGACACAGAGAAATATATATACTAATCTACACACATAGAGGCAAGACACACACATAGAAATTAGTTTATATGTGTTAGGTATGTATACCCAACACACACACACACCATTAAGATCTCTACATACTCAATAAAATATATATAATTGTGAGTATACATACAAATCTCCATGTGTGTCTTTGTGTGTGTGTGAATATACATGCACACACACTCATATATACTTATCTCTATGAGTGTGTGTGTGTGTATGTGTATGGTGTTTATATACATATCTCAATGTGTATTTGTTTGTGTGTATATATAAATACTCAAAATCATATATATATACACACATCCAACCCCACACATACACACACACTCATAAATACTAATCTCTATGTGTGCGTGACATTTATGTTACATATATATATATATATATATATATATATATATATATATATATATATATATATCTACACATATATTTATATGCGCACACAGACACACACATTGTATATATGCACGCATAAACATACACATGTGTGTGTGTGTGTGCGCTGGGTATATATACTCACAACCATATATTAATATATATACACACACATAAATATACACACATAGAGACGATAATATATGAGTGTGTGTTTGTGTGTTGGGTATATATACTCATAACTGAATATAAATATAGATACATATACGGTCACATATAAATACATAGACACCCATACACACACACACATACTTATACAGATCACACACGTATGTGTTATATACATGTATATATATACTAATCTCTATATGTGTCTATATGCATTTTTGTAGACACACACACCCTATATAAATATACTGAGATACACATGCATGTGTTACACACAAACACACATGTGAGTAACATACCCACACACTCACATATATATATATATATATATCTATGTGTATGTATATGTATTATCTCAAATATACTAATCTTTATATATAAGAGTGTGCGTGTGTTTGTATGTGAGTGTGTGTATATATATATACGATTGCATATATGAATGTGTGTGACACACACACACACAAATATAGAGATTAGTATATAGGGTTGAGATATAACTATATTGGGTATACAATATATCAAACACACACACACACACATACGCACACATATATATATAAATAATATATATGTATATATATATATATATATATATATATCCACTCACCCATAATGATTAGTACATAAGAGTGTGTGTGTGTGCATGTGTCACACGCACAGACACACTCATATATACTAATCTTTATGTGTGTGTGTGTGTGTGTGTCCGCAATATTGTAAGTATATACACTCATATAATTATACACACACACACAAACACACTCACATATACTAATCTCTATGTGTGTTTGTTTATGTGTGTGTGTATATATTTATGTGTGTGTGTATGTGTGTACACACACGAACTCAAACAAATACAAACATAAACACAAACACATGCATAATCGTATATGTTGGGTATATATACCCAACATACATACACATACACACTCATATATATTAATCTCTATATATGTGTGTATGCGTGTGTATATGTGTTGGGCTCTAGGAGTGTGTGTGTGTGGTTGAGATACAGACACACACACTACATAGAGATATGTATACTATCACTATAGTATATAAATAAAAAGACAATCATGTATACTACATACAAGCACACACACACACACCATACATATCTCTAAGTGTGTGTGTGTGTGTGCCTGTATACATTTACATATACATATACAAACACACTCATATATACAAATCATCACACACACACAAATATATATATATATATATATATATATATATATACCCCAATAGATAACACACACACACACACACATAGAAATTAGTATATATGAGTGTGTGTGCGTGTGATATATACTAAGGTTGGGTCACACACACACACTCATATATACTTATCTATATGTGTGTGTATATTTGTGTGGGTGTATGTAATCTCTATGTCTGTATATATGTTTGTGTCTATATATATATAGGCATATACTCACAATCATGTGTGAGTATGAGTATGTCTACATACAAGTATGCATGTAAGTAGACACACACATACACACACTCATATATACTAATGTACACATCTCCATGTATTTGTGCATGTGTGTGTTTATGAGTGCCC
>JACERR010000440.1:0-25281 GCA_016760335.1 Gastrodia elata | reverse complement strand
AAGATACCCTTTCCTTTGGCTATTGTTAACAAATAACACGCTTATATCTTTTTTTAGAACAAGTCTAAGCATACTAGCAATCTTTTAACATATGTCACATTATATTCTAAACTTAATAACTATGGAATATGGATATATAAAATAAAAGATTTCCAATCTTCAAAGTTAAAAAAGGAAACGGATATTCAATTAAAATAAATCAAAAAATAAATGAATATATAGAAGTAAATAATAAATATTTCTATTTATTATAGTTATTATAGATACTTCTTTTAAAAGCCGTATTCAATGAAAGTTGTATGTACGGTTTGGCGGAAGATTTTTAATATACTATATTTTAAAATCCATCCTACAATATGGGGTCAAAAGGTTAAAATAAGTAATTCTTTAACCTTTATAAAAAAAATTATTTTTTATATAAAGCCGAAAGTCGCATGTCACGCCGAAATGTTTCAGAAAAAAAAATAATAAAATATGATCCAATTTATCATAATAAATTAGTTAGCATGTTAGTGACTCGTATTATGAAAAACGGAAAGAAATATTTGGCTTATAAAATTATCTATCTATCTTTGAAATATATTCAAAAAAATAAAAAAAAAAATCCCCTAGCTTTTTTACGTCAAGCAATATGCATACTAAATCCAGGTGTAAAAATAAACAAACGAAACGAAGGTAACCTAGTTATTACTGAATTAGGATTAGAACAAGGAAAAATTATTGCTATTAAATGGTTATTAAGAGCATCCCGAAAACGATCGGGGCCAAATATGGTTCTTAAATTAAGTTCTGAATTAATAGAGGCCACTAAAGGTATTGGATATGCCATACGTGAGAAAGAAAGAATTATTAGAATCGCAGAGGCAAATAGAACTCTTGCATATTTTTTGTAATTTATTTATTTATCAAAGTTTATAGAGATTATTTAAAATTTAACAAATTATTTTTATTGGTTATACACATATTGATTATACATATATATACATCATCAGCTAAGATTCCATAAAAGTTGGGTCAAACCTTTTTATTTTTAATTGTTATGCTCAGTGTGTGACTCGTTAGTATACTTAGTATATAATAACTTATAACTTTCTCCTTAAAGTAAAGATCCTAATAAAAGTGTAATTATATGATTTAATCATTGTATAGTTGTAGCAACTAAATCTATTTTCATAAATAAGAACCTTATCTTAGATTATTTAGATTATAAAGTGTGACAAAGGATCTATTTAAAAATTAAAAACTGATAGAAAGAATAAAGAATTCAGAATAAATATCTAGAATTATAATAATAAGTAATCTAATATTATTATGTTTTAATATGATAAAATCTTAAAATGTATGACTTAAGATTTTTTTCATATTAATGAATTAAGCACAATGTTATAAATAATTATCAACATAAATAATCTAAAAAAAACTAAATATAATACTATTATATAAAATAGAGCTTAAATTTAATAATAATTGAGTAGAATTATAAATTATACCATAAATAAGAATAAAAAAAAATTCTTATTAGTGAGGATAGCTCCATTGTGAATAGCTTAAGTCTAAACAAAAAAGTGCTAAAAAAAAAGAAGAAGCTATAGGAACGACATAACCTGTGAACTCCATAAGTAGTTTTCTGTTACTAAGATAAGATTAAACTAATACTGATTCATTGGGTAGGATGGCGAAACTAAAAATAAGGGAAGGACGATATTCGCCTGCGAACTTATATAAACTATCGATATATATTTTGTATTCGATTTTTAGTTCATTCGTGAGAAAATTATATATATATAATTTTAAATGGTTAAATTATATCTGTTCTAATATTTTAATTTTTATTTATTCGTGAGGAGCCGTATGAGATTAAAGTCTCATGTACGGTTCTGTAGTAGAGCTGGTATTATGATATAACCATCAACTATAACCCACAAAAAACAAGATTTCGTAAACAACATAGAGGTAGAATGAAAGGGATATCTTGCCGAGGTAATCGTATTTGTTTTGGTAGATATGCGATAAAAGCCCTTGAACCTGCTTGGATCACAGCTAGGCAAATAGAAGCAGGACGAAGATCAATATCGAGATATACGCGTCGTGGGGGAAAACTATGGGTACGGATATTCCCGGATAAACCTGTTACTCTAAGACCTAAAGAAACACGTATGGGTACAAGCAAAGGAGCCCCTGAATATTGGGTTTCTGTTATTAAACCAGGACGAATACTCTATGAAATGAGTGGAGTATCAGAAACTGTAGCTAAGACTGCTCTTAAAATAGCTACATATAAACTTCCTATAAAAACTAAATTCATTATTTCTATTTCAAGATAGTAATGATAATGAAATAGAAATAACATTAATAATTTTTTATGGCCAGACAATAACTAGTTATTTCCTTATATTTTTATATTTATTGAAATTTAAATCAAAAGAATATGATTCAACCTAAAACCCTTTTGAAAGTAGCTGATAATAGCGGAGCTCAAGAAGTTATGTGTATTCGTATTTTAGTAACTAAGTATACTTTTATTGGTAATATTATTG
Source organism: Gastrodia elata (assembly GCA_016760335.1). NCBI lineage: Eukaryota > Viridiplantae > Streptophyta > Magnoliopsida > Asparagales > Orchidaceae > Gastrodia > Gastrodia elata. Next base: position 22,744 of record JACERR010000440.1, on the reverse strand, counting down.
TTGCTGTAATAAAAAAAACAATGCCTCGTATGCCTTTAGAAAGATCAGAAGTAATTCGAGCTGTTATTGTTCGCACATGCACAGAACTTAAACGAGATAATGGCATGATAATACGATATGATGAGAATGCGGCAGTTTTAATTGATAAAGATGGCAATCCAAAAGGTACTAGAATCTTTGGTGTAATTCCTCGAGAATTGAGAAAATATAATTTTACTAAAATAATTTCATTAGCACCCGACGTTTTATAAATTTGAATCAAATAAATCAAATATTTAATTTTTATATATTTAAATTATGTTTTTTTATTTATTAGATACATTTAGATAAATAAATAATGGAAGCATCAATAAAATAATTAGGATTTATCATGATGGGTAAAGATATTATTTATAAAATAATAACTTCTATAAGGAATGTTGATGATACGAATAAAAGAAGAGTTAAAATAGCATCTACTAATATCACAAATAACCTTATAAAAATACTTTTACAAGAAGGATTTATTAAAGATGTTCGAAAGAATCATATTAGTAATAAAAAAAAATTATTAGTTTTAACATTAAGAAATAAAACGAAGAATAATAAATATACGATAAATTTTAAAAATATAAGTCGTCCGGGTTTACAAATATATTCAAATTATCAAAAAATTCCTAGGGTTTTAGGAGGACTAGGAATAGTAATTCTTTCTACTTCTATAGGTTTAATGACAGATAAAGAAGCTAGACGAAAAAGAATTGGGGGAGAAATTTTATGTTATATTTGGTGATTATTTATTGAAAATAAAAAATAAAAAGAGTAAATAAGTTAAAAGGAGTATTATAAATCTAATAATGAAGATAAAATCTTCTGTTCGTAAAATTTGTGAAAAATGTCGATTGGTTCGAAGGCGGGGTCACTTTTTTATTATTTGTTACAAACTTCGACATAAACAGAGACAGAAATAGTCTAATAGACTATTTCTGTCTCTGTTTATGTCTACTAAAACAAGACTAAAACTAGGATATATAATAGAATAATAATATAATTATGAAAAAAACTAGATCAATAAAAAATATTAGTTCACGTAATAATAAACCGAGAATATTAAAAGGAGTTATTTATATTCAATCAGGTTTTAATAATACTATTGTAACTGTGTCAGATGTTATGGGTCGGGTTATTTATTGGACTTCTGCAGGTACTTCTGGATTTAGAGGGACAAGAAAAAAAACACCTTATGTTGCTCAAATTACAACATGTAACGCTATGCAGAAAATAGTAGGTCTAGGTATTCAACAAGCTGCGGTTATGATAAAAGGTCCGGGTTTAGGAAGAGATGCAGCATTAAGAACTATTCGTAGAAATGGTCTCTTATTGAGATTCGTCCGAGATGTTACATCTATTCCACATAATGGATGTCGCCCGCCTAAGAAAAGGCGTGTCTAATTTATAAGTCGAACTAAATGAACTTAGATTATATTTCAAAATCTTTATAAATTTTTTTTTTTCAAAATAACGTTTCCTTTTTTAAAGTAAAGTAAGAATGCTAAGCTTTTTATTTATCATAATGCCTATTGGTGTTCCAAGAGTACCTTTTCGTATTCCCGGAGAGGAAGATGCAGCTTGGGTTGACATATAGTGCGACTTGTAAGACCTATTATGGTCATATGGTATTTATATTTAACCATTAGCTCCCCGATTGAGTATTCAAATTTTCACCAAATAAATAATCTGATCATAAAATAAAAAAGATTTAATAAGTCAAGATTAATATTATTCATTAAAGACTCATATTAATGAATTCTTATAAATTATTTGAAGCGTGAAATAAAATAAAAATACTTTGTTTATCATTAAAAGATAAAAATTTATGGTTTATTTGAATTTTGAAAAGTATTCAGGCTCCGTTCAAAAGAGTAAATAGAATTAATAATTACTTGCAAAATATAATAACTACTATACCTTAGCTTTATCCTTTATTTTATTTGTTCTATATGTGTAAATAAAAGTCGGATAAAATACTATACGGAGTAGAATAATAACCTAAAAGAAAAACCTTATTAAGGAACAATAAAATACATCGTTGATTTACTCGTCGATGAACCAATGCATCAATTAGCTGTTAAATTACTAAAGACTAAAGTAACTCAACTGGATTTATTATTTATATTTTGCTATTAAAATAATAATAGAAATATATAATATAATTAGATATAATTTAGACTAGGTAAAACCTAATGTTAAAATAATCCAAAACTACTTGAATTTACACATTGATTATTTTTTACATTTTATAGATCTTATGAAATAACTAAAACCATATGTATTAAAAAGTGCACGTATGGTTTAGCTAGGATAATAATTCCTTAATCAACCGACTTTATCGAGAAAGATTGCTTTTTTTAGGACAAGAGATTGATAGTGATATATCAAATCAAATTGTTGGTCTTATGGTCTATCTAAGTATAGAAGATGAAATTAAAGATATTTATCTATTTATAAACTCTCCGGGAGGTTGGGTAATACCTGGAATAGCTATTTATGATACTATGCAATTCATCTCACCAGATATAAATACTATATGTATTGGATTAGCCGCATCGATGGGATCTTTAGTTCTGGTTGGAGGAGAAATTACCAAACGTTTAGCATTCCCTCACGCTTGGCGCCAATGAGTCTAAAAAAAAAAATGCCTTCGCTTCGCTTTTTAAAAATAAAAACAAAATAATATTAATAAATTAATGAGAAAAAATAAAAATAATAAATAATTTCGTAAAATTAAAAATTAGTAAAAATAGCATGGCACTTAAAATTTGATATCTTAATAAAACATTATATTAGATATTTATATAAGTTATATATATTTTAATTATTTTTTTTTACATATGATTTTATATCAAAATATAGTAGATAGTAATATGAAACAATTTTTATTCTTATCTTTATCTTACACATAAATATTAATATTTATGTGTAAGATAAAGATAAGAATAAAATAAAGCGTCACATATATCTTTACCAAATTAAAGGTCTTTTATATTTATATTTTTAATTTTAAAAAAGAAACTTAAAGAAACTTTGGGATTGCGAAATTAAATATTTTAAGTTAAAATATATATTATAATTTAATAAAAAAATAAAGTAACAGAAACATCATAGTACGGCTATAAATTAAAGGAAGGATGTAAAAGGGTCTTTAATTCTTATTCGGTCTAATAAAATAGATTCACTTACAGAGCCGTATGCAATGCAAAATGAATAGGCCAAAATGCCTGTACGGTGTATGTTTAATTTTTTTGTTTTATTAAAACTAAAATACTAAATATCAGGGTTATGATTCATCAACCTGTTAGTTCTTTTTACGAAGCACAAGCAGGGGATTTTATTATGGAAGCCGAAGAGATATTAAAACTTCGTGAAACTCTAACACGAGTCTATGTACAAAGAACGGGTAAGCCTTTATGGGTTATATCTGAAGATATGGAAAGGGATGTTTTTATGTCAGCAACAGAAGCTAGAGATTATGGTATCGTTGATCTTGTAGCCATAGAAACTGATATAAAAGACTGGGTAATCCCTTCATATTCATATTAATTTAATATTTTTCATAAAAAATATTAAATAATGAAACTTTAGGTTAAGATGAATATAAACCAAATTACTTTAAATTATCAAATTATATAATAATAAATATTTAGGATTATAATTATGCCTACCATTAAACAACTTAGCCTAAATTCAAGAAAGCCTAAAAAAAATGTCACCAGATCTCCCGCTCTTATAGGATGTCCTCAGCGTAGAGGAACATGTATTAGGGTGTATGTGCGACTCGGTAAGTTAATTACTAATAATAATAATAATCTTATAACTGTTAACTGTTATATAACTTATGGTTAGTGTGTTATAAACAAATTAAAATATTTTTAATTTTATATTTAATAATAAATAACCCCTATTTAACTTTAATAAAAAGATAATTTTATTAATAAGCGGAATAAAAAATACAAATTAACAATGGAATTACAGAATTATAGGGTTAGCTATTTAGCCAACTCTAAAGATTTAATATATTGAATGCCGTCACTTTATAGAATATATAATTTTTATTTATTCGAATTTAGAATCGATGATCATATATAAATAGTATAAGCTATACAAGTTAATATATAAAAAAAAGAATAAGATCCGGCGTATAAAAAGAGGACCCCACTGTTTAAAAATATTTAACCATATAAACGAGTAAACCCGTTCTCCTTTTTTTTAGGGAAAAGATTGCGGTAGGGAAGATTATATTTGCAAAAGCCATTGTAATAATTAAACTCTATATTGGAAAAATTGTTTTGGCATTCATTCAGTGAAGAAAAATAATAAAACTTAATACTAAAAAAAAAAAAATAAAATTAGATGGTCAGATTTAAAATAGGTTATATAACTCATAAGTGTAGAATACATTATCGTTTATTTGCATCAACCTTTTTGGGTTTGACTTCAACAAAACAGTTTACTCAAAAAAAAAATAAAGCTTTGGTTTATGCTCATCACAATAAGATTAAAAAAAGAATATATTTTCGTTGTTTATGGATAACTCGTCTAAATGCAGGAACTTTAAACAATAGTAGTTATAACTTATTTATGCATAATATGTACAAAAAAAGATTAATTATTAATCGTAAAATATGTGCACAAATAGCTATATCAAATAAAAAATATTTTTATATTATTTTAAATGAGATTACTAATTAATAAAAAATATTTAAAATATTATGATAAGTGAAATACATTAAGGTTATAGTTTGAATAACTGATTACTGATTTATGCTCGATATAATATAATATTATATTTTTTTTATATACTTATTATCCTTCTTAATTATTTTTAAAAGTTAATGAAGATAAAATGCGAGCTTTTTTTATAGCGATATTAAGCCATCTTTGTTGTTTCAAGGTTAAGTTATTTGTTTTTCTATCTAAAATTTTCCCTTGGTCACTAATAAATCTACTTAGTAAATTTATATTTTTATAATCAATTAGATCCCCCGATCCCATAATGGGTAAACGTCTATAATTTTTGTTTTTTGATTTATATTTATTCATATACATATATTTTAAAAAATCCCTTCTTCCTTACTTATTTTTCCTTCTTTAGTCTTTATATTTTATTTTTTATTAGTATTCTATGAAAATTATTAAAATATTACAGAATAAAATACTTAAAAGACTAATATAATTAACAGGTGCTCTTATTGGTAGAATTTATATTTTATGTCGTAGGTTCAAATCCTACAGAGTACAGAATAGCCAAACGTGATTTTGATATAGTAAAAATTTAGAAAAGAAAAATATACTTTATACAAGGCTACAAGGAGATAAAAGTAAACGCTAATACAAGCTTAATTATATATCCTATAATTAGTCCTTTGAATCCATATTCAAGGGTAAGAATCCTTGTAGTTTAAATAATTCAAAAATAACCCCTTTTAAAATATTACGCGGTACAATTAAGTCAAATAATCCTTTATGGAATAAATTTTCAGCCGTTTGTAAACCTTCTGGTACAATTTTGTTCAATGTTTGTTCAATTACCCTTTTGCCTGCAAAAGCAATATAAGCATTAGGTTCAACAATAATAACATCTCCCAACATACCAAAACTAGCTGTAACTCCTCCTGTTGTAGGAGATGTAAGAATTGATATATAAAATAACTTGTTATTTAATTGATAATCATATAAAACAGAAGAGATCTTAGCCATTTGCATTAAACTCAAACTACCTTCTTGCATGCGTGCTCCTCCGGAAGCACATATAATAATTACAGGTAATGATTGTTTAGTAGCATATTCGATCAAACGAGTAATCTTCTCCCCTACTACAGAACCCATGCTACCTCCCATAAATTGAAAGTCCATCACCCCCATTGCTACAGGAATACTATTTAATTTACCTATACCTGTTTGAACAGCTTCTATTAAACCAGTTCTTATTTGATAAAAAGAAAGACGATCTTTATAGGATTCCTCTTCTGAATAGAATTCTATAGGGTTTACTGAGAGAATATTCTCATCCATTGGATCCCAAGTTCCGGTATCTATAAGAAGATCAATTCTATCTGAACTACTCATTTTCAAATGAAAACCACAATGTTCACAAATATTCATTCTTGATTTAAATAATTTTTTATAATTTAATCCATAACAATTCTCACATTGAACCCATAACTTCTTGTATTTATTATTTCTATCTTCTATATCTATTATATCTATAGAATCAGCCTCTTTTATATCATCCGTTTTTATATTATCAGTATAAGTACTTTGACTTGCCTCAAAAAATAACTTATAAATATATAAGTCTATACCCTTGTAAATCTTAGTAATATCATAACGAAGGTAGCACTCAATACAATTATTAATATGATTATTCCAAATATTATTATCATATACATAAAAATCCGAGGACTGATTTTGATTCATATACACCCTATTATTCAAAAAACGATAAATTAAAACTCTTAGCTTATTATCCTTATTATCATAGTCTTTATCAAGAACAAAAATTTTATTATCAATATCAAAATACATAAGAATGGAATATTTATTACTATACTTTTTTCGAACTAAAAAAGTATGATCAGATATAATACTCAAAATATTATTTCTATCAACTAAATAATTTATATAATTGGTATTATATAAATTATCGATCTCCCAACTAGGACTAATTTTATCCATAATAATTAAATCTTCATCTTCTTTGCTATGTCCCAAAAAATCATCAATATTATTATTATTTTTAGATCTTATGAATCGCCATTTATACTTAGATTCTACTTTTTTAGCCAACATTAAATTGAACTTAATTTCTTTCATAAAATAATTTATCCTCTTTTTTATTTACTCTTAAAAAATAAGATTAATTTGATAATCATAATTTTTATTTTATAATGAATAGTCATTTAATCTTCTGACAAAAAAATCTGTAATTCCTAGTTTAATTACTGCTAATGTAACTAAAAATAAATATATAAAATTGAATATGGGATTAAAAAACTAATATTTACTACAAAACTTTTAAATACTAGTTTTACTATATTATATACATTAATATGTAAAATATGTAATTAATGTATATAATATAGTAAAATCCTTATCTTATAAAAAATGAATTAAGGATATTACTACAAGTTCAGTTAGTTCAGTCTTAATTTATAGTTCTGAAAATAAAAATATAAAATTACTTTATGTCACGTTATCGAGGACCTCGTTTAAAAATAATATATCGATTAGGAGCTTTACCAGGATTAAGTCGAAAAGAACCTGGATCCACAAATGATAAAAAAAAAATTTACGTAAAAAAATCACAATATTCTATGCGTTTAATAGAGAAACAGAAATTACGTTTTTATTATGGTTTAACCGAGCAAAAATTACGTAAATATGTGGAGATTGCTGGAAGATTAAAAAGCTCAACAGGTATTGTTTTATTGCAAATCCTTGAAATGCGTTTAGATAACATTCTATTTAGATTAGGAATGGCTTCAACCATACCGGAAGCTAGACAATTAGTTAATCATAGACATATATTAGTTAATGGTTGTTTAATTGATATACCAAGTTATATTTGTAAACCTAGAGATATTATTACTATGAATAGAAAGAATAAAAAATCAATAAATAATTCTCTTTTTTCATTGACTTTCATTAGTTTACCAAATCATTTGTCTATTGACTCTTTACAAACTAAAGGTTTTGTAAATCGAATAATAGATATTCAAGATATCGGTATTAAAATAAAGGAATTACTAGTCGTAGAATATTATTCTAATATCTAATAATAAATTAATTTTATTTTTAATTTTTAAATCTTTTTATGTTAACTTTAATAATGTAAAATATAATAAATTAAATATTAACCTAAAAAGATTTAAAAATTAAACGCGGAGACAGGATTTGAACCTGTGACCTCAAGGTTATGAGCCTTGTGAGCTACCAAACTGCTCTACTCTGCTAGATTAACCAAAAAACAATTCGACTTTTTTATTTACCAACTTGATACTATTGTCCCTGGTAATAAACATGCATGAACCATTTCTCGCAATATATATCCAGATATTCCGAAGTATTTATAATTTGATCTAGGTCTTCCTGTTAAAAAACAACGTCGACGAAGCCTTATGGTAGAACTATTCCGTGGCAAGGATTGTAATCTTTCCTGAATCTTCCATCTTTCTCTCAAAGAAAAAACTCTTCTTAGTTCTTTTTTTAAAGATAGACGAATCAAATAATATTTTTGTTCTAAATTCTGACGCTTTTTTTCTCGTTGGAGCAGGCTTCTTCTTGCCATAATGTTAAGTTTTAAGATCCTTTTTATAATTTTAAAAATTTATATATTTTATATTATAATAATAATAATATAAAATAAAGACATCAATGAATTCGAAGTATAAGTACGAAATAATTAAAATATTAGGCCCTCATCGTCTAGAGGTTCAGGACATCTCTATTTCAAGGAGATAACGGGGATTCGACTTCCCCTGAGGGTATTTTTTTTGTAGGACGACAGACAAAAAAATTATTTATTTTATATAGTTATAGTTATTAATTTATTACAATATTACTAGTATTATTAATTATAATTTAGAATCTTTTATTTTTTATTATTTAATATTGGTCACTGTCTAAGTGTTTAATGGCGTAAAGCCTTAAAATTATTTTTTAAGATAGAATTTATTCTTATTCATTGGTTCAAATAGAGTTCGGAAAAATATTGGTTCAAATAGAGTTCGGAAAAATATTTTATAAATTAATAAAATATTTTATAAATTAATAAGGTAAATTATCAAGAATATAAGAAAATATATTTTAATATTTTTAGTTAAGGATCGTATGGATTGTCAAACCTTAAAATCACTTACACCCACATCTTACTTTTTCGCATAGCAATGCTCCATAACCTATTTAAATTAAACTTAAACTATATTTTATTTATAGATTTATAGTTCGAGTTGGCGGCATGGTCAAGTGGTAAGACAGTGGACTGCAAATCCGTTATACCCCAGTTCGAATCTGGGTGTCGTCTGATAGCAAAAACTAAAAAATATAAAAAGATATAATCAGAATTTACTACTTGCTATATTCTATTTTCATAATTATATTTATTTTTTTATTTTATTTCTTTTTTACTAGAATATTAACTAATATTTAATTATTATATTGGTTTTCAGTTTATTTTTGGTATAATTCTGATATGAATCTACCCTATTCTACATACCTAAATACCTAAGACTTATATTATATATAAGACCTATATTATATATAAGTTATAAGTAGGAGTATTAAATTTAGGTCGTATCTTAAAAGTCAATTATAATATAAATTTTTGTTAAAATACTATTCTTATATTTCTTATTTTAAATTTTTAAAAGGACTTAATAGTTGAAACCTTGTGATAAAATGACAAAACGATATTGGAATATAAGTTTAAAAGAAATGCTGGATGCGGGAATACTTTTTGGTCATGGTACTAATAAATGGAATCCTAAGATGGCTCCTTATATTATCACAAAAATTAATAATATTCATATTATAAATCTTACTATTACTGCTCGTTCTTTATCAGAATCCTGTTATTTAGTTTTTGATGCAGCAAGAAAGGGAAAAGAGTTTTTAATCGTAGGTACAAAAAATAAAACTTCTTTTTTAATAGCATCCGAAGCAAAAAAGATTAGATGTCATTATGTTAATAAAAAATGGCTTTGCGGTATGTTAACAAATTGGTTTACCACAGAAAATTTACTTCGAACTTTAAGAGATTTAAGGGCCAAGCAAAAAAGGGGTAAAATAAAACGTTTACCACAAAGAGATGCATCTATAGTAAATAGAAAATTAAATACTTTACAAAAATATCTGGGAGGAATAAAATATATGACAAAATTACCCGATATTGTAATTATAGTTGATCAGAAGCACGAATTTAAAGTGATTCGAGAATGTATAATCTTGGGTATTCCAACAATTTGTTTAATTGATACAAATTGTGACCCAGATTATGCAAATCTTTCAATTCCTTCAAACGATGATTCTATAGCATCTTTTCATTTTATTCTTACCAAATTAGTATATTCAATTTTTGTCGGATTGACTGTTCTAGAAAAAACAAATACTTTTTTTAAAGATTAGTTTTTATTATTTATTTATATTCTAATTATTAGAATATAATAATGGGGCGTGGCCAAGTGGTAAGGCAACGGTTTTTGGTCCCGTTAATCGGAGGTTCGAATCCTTCTGTCCCAAATATTTTTATCTTATTTTTTCTTATAATATTCTGCAATTAAATCTTATATTAAATATAAAATCATTTATAAAATAATTAAAAATTCAATAAATAAAAAATAAATATTAAATATATAATAAATTAAAAAAGGAAAGGAAATAAGCTTTATTGAATAATTTTATACTTATTTAATACTTATTTAGTTTTCGTTAATAAAATAGATTAAGGAACTAATATTTAATTTGTGAAAACTAAATCTAATATTTTGAAGCAAAACGAATTTTTCTATCCGCTACTATTAAAAGAGTATATTTACTCTTTTTTTCATTATCATATATTAGGCAACTTAAAAGTCAACCTAAACCCTTATAGTTATAAAAATAGATTTAGTTTACTACTTGTAAAACGTTTAATTCATAAAATTTATCACCAAAAATATTCTCAATTTTATATTATTGATTCGAAAGAAAAAGGTTACAAAAACTTCTTTTTTTATTATCTTTCTTATCAAATGCTATTAGAAGGTTTTCTCTTCATTTTAGAAATACCATTATCCTCAAAGTTAGTAGCGTCGTTTGAAAAAAAAAAAATACTAATATATAATAAATTAAGATCTATTTATTCAAAATTAACTTTTTTAGAAGATAAAATCTCAAGTTTAAATTATGTAACAGATATACTAATACCATATCCAATTCATTTTGGAATTCTGGTTAAAATACTTCAATGTTGGATCAAAGATGCTCCTTCTTTGCATTTATTAATATTATTCTTTTATGAATATAATCAAATTAAGGATGATCTTTTTTTTACTTCAAACACTATTTTACAAATAAAATATTCTTATTTATACCTTCTACATAATTATTATATCTATGAATTTGAATATATTATTATGTTTATTCAAAAAAAATCTTCCTATTTAAAATCCATAGATTATGCAAACTTTCTTGAACGAATATATTTTAATAAAAAACTAGTAGTTATGTTAAATATGTGTTTCGTCTATTTTAATGCTTTTCCAAGTATCCTTCAGCAGTTTATCGAAGATCCTCTTATACATTATATTCGATATAAAGGCAATTTAATTATATTGTTAAAAGGAAATATTTTTTTAAATTTAATATTAATAATAATAAATAAAAGGGAACTTTATCTTGTAAATCTTTGGCAATATTATTTTAACTTTTGGTCTCACCCTTATTATAGAATTATTAATAAACAATTAATTAACTATCTTTTCTATTCTATAGGAATAGTATATTTTTCAAATATACTACGAAAGTCTTTGAGAATAAAGAATATAATGTTAGAGAATTATTTTGTCCTAACTATTTTAATTAAAGAATTATATAACATAGTTCCATCTAGTTATCTTATTAAATCTTTGGCAAAAGCTAATTGTTGTACTACCAAAGGTAAACCTATTGGTAAATTGATCCTAACTCATTTATCAGATTCTGATATTATTTATCATTTTTGTAAAATATATAATAATCTTTTTTATTATCATAACGGATCTTCAAATTTAAATAAGATTTATTTTTTAAAGTATATACTTCAACTTTCTTGCGTTCAAACTTTGACTCATAAACATAAAGGTAAAGTAAACTTTTTTACAAATTTTAAAGTATTGGAAATCTTTTTATTGGCAGAAGAAAAATTGACTTTATATAAATTGCATAAAAAATGTATTTGGTATTTTAACATCATTTAACATTCTCCAAAATTTTTTAACATTATAAAAAAACTTATATGATTTATGATATCTAAAATACTTAATTTAATATATACTATATAGTATATATTAAATTAAGTATATAATAAATTATAATAAATATTAGAGTATATAGTTTTTATATTGTTTAAATACCTTAATCTTAAATATTAATTTATATAATTATCTAATTTTAAATTTTTATTTATATATCCAAATCTTAATGCCTAATATTCCAGAGCTAGTTCTAATTGTATGAGAACAGTAATCAATTTTAGCATCGATTGTTTGTAAAGGAACTTTACCTTCTCGAAGCCACTCAACACGAGCTATTTCTTTTCCATCAATACGCCCTGCAATCTTTACTTGGATCCCTTTAGTACCTGCTTGTTCAGTTAATTCAATAGCCTTTTTAATTGCTTTTCGAAAGGATACTCTATTTTTTAATTGTAAAGCTATATACTCTGCAAGAATCAGAGGTTGTTCATAAGGTTTTTCGATCCTTTTTATGAAAATATTCAGTTGAATATTTTCATAAATAAGATTTCTTTTTAAATGCATTTGAAATCGATTTAAACCTTGTAGTTGTCCTTCTATTAATAAATTTGGGAATCCTAAATAGATTATTACCTTAATTAAACTTAATCTTTTCTTAATCCCTATATGAACAATCCCTTCTAAATCTAAGGATAGTCTTTTATCTTTGTTTACATAATCCTTAATATAGTTCCGTATTCTTACATCTTCTTGTAGACTCATAGAAAATCTTTTTGGTTTTGCAAACCAAAAAGAATGATAAACTTGATTTGTTCCAAGTCTGAAACCAAGTGGATTTATTTTTTGTCCCATATATAGTTTTTTTTATTATTGATAGTTATTTATCTTATCTAAATTTATTATAAAAAAGTTTAAGTATTAATTATTACTTAACTTAGTCACGTAACTAACGACGAGATTCACTATCTTTTTTTGTATGTCTAATAAAAGTTATAGTAGGTGCGAACTCTCCTAATTTGTGACCGACCATACGATCCGTAATATAAATAGGTAAATTATTTTTTCCATTATGAATGGCGATTGTATGGCCAATCATTATGGGTATAATGGTAGATGATCTAGACCAAGTAACAATAATCTCGTTATCCTTATTCAGCTTATTAATGTTTTCTATTCTTTTTAATAAAGAATTAGCTACAAAAGGATTATTTTTTTTTAGTGGATTTATCACAATTTATTCCCTTATTTCAGTCTTTTTCTTTAATATTTAATTTTTATATTTACGTCGACAAATAATAAATATATTGCTATATTTTTTAATTTTCCTACTTCTTCTTCCAAGAGCCGCATAACCCCACGGAGTTGTAGGTCTTTTTCGACCTATTGGGGATCGACCTTCACCCCCCCCGTGGGGGTGATCTACGGAGTTCTTAACAACCCCTCGTACTATAGGACGTTTACCTAACCAACACTTTGATCCGGCTCTACCCAAATATTTTTGATTCACTCCCATATTACCCACTTGGCCTATTGTTGCTAAACAATTATGGAAAATGAGTCGAACCTCTCCAGAAGGCAATCTTAATGTGGCCCATTTACCTTCTTTTGCAATAAGTTTTGATGCAGCACCTGCTGCTTTAGCTAATTGTCCACCCTTTCTAAACGTTATTTCTATGTTGTGTACGGATGTACCTAAGGGGATATTGGTTGAAGTAGTTATTTGTTTTTTTATCCATATAAACGCAAACTCTTCCCAAACTGTACAAGCTTATTACAAAGCATACGGCTTTCTAGATGTTTTAATCTTTAAATTAATTAGATAATAATTACACATCCGAGGTATCCCTGATCCATCATCTGGCTTATAAAAATATTTATTTAGCATTCAGATCGTCTGATTATAGTTAAATACGTTTATAGTATATATTTATTTATGATATTCTAGTTTGTGGATAACATAGGAGGCATATTTTTATACGGGCTTTTTTTTTTTTATACTCTTTTATAATTACCACTTACCACTGCTTAGACCTAATTTTAAATTCGCCTTTGACCATCGAATTAAATGTGAAAACCCTGTATTATTTTATCAATGCTTTAAACAATTTATTGTTTTCTCCATATTAGCTTCTTTATATAGTAATATAGTAAATAATTTAATATTATATATTAGTAACTAATTAACTTAAATCATTTGCTGCCATACAAATCAGTTTTCTGTTGAAGTATATCCAAAAATATTTTGGATCTATGATCGATTTTAGGTTACATCATAAACCTAATTGGTTATTTCCATTAACGTAAATAACTAGTTCAAATCGCACTCAAAGGTAAGGCATTTCCCGTTGATATAAGAACTTCTGTACCAGAAATTATGGTATCTCCAATCATAGCCCCTCTAGGATGTAAAATATATCGCTTTTCACCATCCTTATAACTTATAAGACAAATCCTTGTATTTCTATTTGGATCATATTCTATATTGATAATTCTACCTGAGATATTCTTTTTATTACGACGAAAATCGATTTTACGATATAGACGCTTATGACCTCCTCCTCTCTTTCTAACAGTAATAATGCCTCTGGCATTACGACCTTTACCACAATTATAGTGTCTAGATATCAAATTCTTTTGTGGATTAGATTTAGATTGACTTATCAAGGATATTTTATGTATTCTCGCAAGAGAAGCTTTGTATAAATTTATTACCGTGGTATAAAGTATTTTATTTTAGTTTATTTATATATTATAATATAGAAATAAAAAGAGTGGAATATAATAACCAGAACCAGCCGAGTATAAAAAATAAAAATACTATTAATTAAAATATTATAAATAATATATAGAATATAGAATTTAATATGAAATACTAATTAAGAATATATAAAATATAGAATTCAATTTACTATATATTATACCTCATGGTGACTATATAAATGTTTTAATCTTAAAATATAAATAGGTATATGCTTAACAAGAATCTTTTTACATCGTTACTAATTAAAATTGTAATAAACTATAAAAATCTAAATATTAAAATATTTAGGAGGACGTAATGAATAAAATAAAATATGAAACGAAATAAAATAAAATCCTGGATATTTGAATTTAGAGAGATCAAGAATTATAGTTATTTGTTAAATTCATGGAGAAATTTCAATCTATTAGTATTTTTAACTCAAAATTTATTAAAACAAGAACATTTTATGAAACTATTTTACTTTCGAAATTGGAGTATACTATCTTGTTTTTGTTCAAGGGATTCGAAGAGTTCAAAAAATAAGAGCTATTTTTTAATAAAGGGTTATTTACTCTTTTTATTAATGGTTATTAGTTTATTTCGTTTTAAAAATAGAATGATAATAAAAAAAAAAAATATTTATTTGAGTTATATGTTACCTATATTTATTAATTATAATTTAATTAAATCTATAAATGATACTAATGATACTTTAGAAAAATCTTTTTGGTCTTACACTTTAAAAGAATCGCTTCTTTCTCTTATAACCAATAAAGAAGAAAATCTTTTGTTACCAAGAAAAAAAAAAAAAAAGTACATATCTGAACTTAAATTTTGTATAAGATCCCAATGGTTCATAAATGGGGTTGTAAAAGTAAGAAGAAGGTATTCGAGTTGTCAAATATTTAAATATAATGGAATATTCGACGAAATCTTTTTTTCATTAATAAATAAAGATATAAAAAATATGGAATTTAGTTTTTGCTCCTATATAGATAATTTAATATCTAAAGGATATAACGAAAATAATTTATCATTTTTTTATAATAAAAAAATAATTTTTGATTTGGAACAATTTTTAGAAAATTTAGGTCAAGAGTTAATTTGTTATATAATGCCTGTTTTTTTAGAAAAAGCAAAAGCAGTAACGATTAAACAAGAAAATAGTTTAAATAAAAAAAAAAAAACTGAGTTCACGATGCAATCTAATGATATGTCCCATTTTTTTAATACCATTGTATCAATATATAATTTAATTTGGTTTAAAAAAAAAGAGAGATTTATTTTTAATAAGTTAAAATGGCAAGTATTGTCAAATATAAAATATGATTCCACACAAGTAAGTTCAATGCGAATAATAAATACTAAAAAAAAAGAAAAATCTTATTATAATTATAATAAATATATCGATCTTCAGAATTATAATTATTTTAGGAATAAAAATTCAGAATATAAAAAACTAATTTATCATACAGATATTAATAATCTTAATGAGAAATCAATAATTTTGAATAAAGGAATTATTCAAACAGAACTAACAGAAAAAACATCGGATTCATTTAATTTAAAAATATTTGACTTATATCGGATATTCCTAGAGATTGATAAGAGGTTATTTATTAAATCACTTCCGGAAGGATTTATATTAAATTTTACCAGATATTTTTATTCGGTCGTAGATAATTTTAATAATATAATTTCAGATATTTATATGGATATGGGTTCAAAATTTATAAATAATTTTAATATAGAAAATAAAGAAATAGGAGAATTATTTAAAATAATTATCTATTTTTTAAAATTTAAATTAAAAAAAAAAAAAGTAATAGGACTTAATAATAAAATCTTAGTTAAAAAAGGAATATTATTGAACAAAAAAACATTCTTTGATCTCGGAATTGGAATGAGATCAAAAATACTAGGAAATGAGCAGATAAAAATTAATTCTACTTTATTTTACACTATTGTAAACTATGAATCTATTTTATTACAAAAACTATTGGATATATTTACTTTATCAATACCAGAAACAGATCCTTTTTTCATGTATCATAAGCCATTTGTATTTTCAATTGATCCTGGTCCTTCTCTTTATATTTATAGTTTTTTAAAAAAATTAGATACTTATTTTTTACTAAAAAAAAAAAAATTGGTTCAGATCTACTACAAGACTAATAGATATGGGTACATAATAAATTTATTAAAATTAATATATCGGAAATTTTTTATAATAAATAGATCCAATATTCTATTTAAATATGTAAAAAAATATTTAATTAAAAAAGAGGATAAAATAGGAATAAATAAGGTTCTGAATAATATAACAATTCTAAGATATATTATAAATAAACATTTATCAAATTTTAATATTAAGAATAGTAAAACTAATAATAATCTTTTTTATTCTATTATTTCTCAAACTGATATATATATAAATCGGGATCATTATAGTAGTAAAAAGATGGATGGTATCAATAATTTATTTTTTATTAGTTTACTAAAAATAGTAAAATTAGTAGTGAATCAATTACGAATTAATCAATCTAGGTTAAAGTCTAAATATTTTTCTGAGTTACTCTTTTTATTTTTGTACAAGTCACTTAATTATTTATTTATAAATAAATTTAGCAAAAATAAATCTTTTGATAAATTGAGTCTTATTATTTTATCATTAAAAAACTATAAATTTTTCATTAATATTAATGAAAAAAATAAAAAAAAAAATTATACTAAAAATGATTCCCCTTCTTCAATTATATTCTATAATAAAGACAATTGGTTAGAAACTTTAAATAAAAATTCCTTGCTTACTTATTTTTTTAAAAGGAATCCTTTTAAATTAATTAAGAATAAGAATAACTTATGGTTTTATCATAAAAGAATAATTCCTTTTAAAAAAATAAAACCATATCTTAATACTTCGCATTTTTTATATGGAAATTTACTAGATGATTTTATATTGTATGATTGTAAAAATATAATTTATGTAAATGTAGGTAAAAAAGAATATTCATATTCAAAATGGAATAGTCTTTTACCAATAAAATTACGAGTATTTGATATATCAATAGAGAACAATTTATCAAAAATTAGGTATAAATATAAATTAAATTACTCCTACAACTATTTACATTTTACAAATAAATCAAAAACTTTCCTTCATAAATCTATATATTTGTTAAAAGATTCTTATGAAACAGATTTAGCAGAAGAAAAAAGATTTATTTTGGAAAAAAATAATTGTAAATCTATTTCATATCCAAATTCAAATATCTTTCATTTTGAAAGAGATGATCTATATAAGTATCTCATTCTCAATCTAGATTCAATAATGGACTTACAGTACACTTCCTTTTTTAAAAATAATTTAACTTTACCTTTAGTTGAACATAAGAAAGAACATAATATTTATATTTGTAAAAATAAATATATTTATAATTTTAAAACACCTAGAAATTTTAATCAATATAAAAATATTATTAAACGAATATCATATATCTCAAGATGGGATAGATTACAAGCCTATATACCATGCTTACTTACTTTGACAGGTTGGATATATATTAAATCAATTATTTTAGACAGTATATTCGATATTCTTTTAAAGAATATTCAAAATATTGTATCCATCTTTTATGATACTCCGAATATATCTGATACATGCAAGTTGATTACTCATAAATTAATTATTAATCTACCACATATTCAAAATATTCCGATAAATGATACTTTTCATAAAATATTACAGAATATCATTTTGTCCGAAAAATTTATAAAGAGTAATTCCCGAGTATTTTTGGCACATTCAGTATCCAAAAATACGCGGGAATTACTCTATTTAATTTATTTTTTTTTTTTTACTAGTGGATATATCATTTTTACACAGCTTTTATTTTTTTACCAAGCCTATTTTGAGTTACAAAGCGGATTAGAAAATATAAAATCGTTAACAATTCCATCATATATGATGGAATTTAAAAATATTCTTTATAGATATCCTTTATATAAATTATCTAAATCTAAATCTGAACTCAAATTTTTAGGTTTAAATCATTTTTTTTTAGTTATTACGGAACAATTAGAAAACTATTTTTTTGATATAAAAATGCTTTTTAGAGGTGACAATCAATTCATAAAATATTGTAATAATTTTTATAATTTTTTTGTAAATATCCTACCAAAGCCGATAAATCGAATACTATTTTCAAAGAATACAATATTTTTAAGTAAAATAAGTAAAGATCTTTTTTTATTGATAAATAAAAGAAAGAACATTAAAAATTATTGGATTGATGAAAAAATTGAAATAGGGGTTTCAAACAGTATTAGTATTTTTGATGAAGAAGAAAGAAAATTCTTAGTTCAGTTTTTAACTTTAAAAACTGAAAAAAACTTTTTATCTGTCCTGGCCAAAAGTGATCTTGAGTTTCTATCCAAGAATAGATTTAGTTATAAAATAAGTGAACAACCAGGCTTTATTTCATTACATTACTTACTATACATGCATCAAAGAGATATAATTACTTATATATTTAAGAAATCTATATTATTAGAAAGACAGATATTCTTTTCTCATTTTCATAAAACAACTTATTCACATTCACAAATATTTTGTGGACTGAATATATCTCATGAAAAACCTTTTTCAATCCGTTTATCCTTATCTTATAAAGGTGTTTTAGTTATAGGTTCAATAGGAATGGGACGATCTTCTTTGATTAAATATCTAGCTAAAAACCCTTATATACCCTTAATTACAATATATATAAGCAAGTTTTGGGGATCCAATCAAAAAACTACTAATATTTATTCTTTTGATAATCCTGCTGAGAGTGTGGAGGATACTAATGATCTTGATATGAATATGTTAACTATGTCTACAACATCAAATTTTGATCAATTAGGTCTAATCCTTCAATTTGAATTAGCAAAAGAAATGTCACCTTGTATAATATGGATTCCCAAGATCCATAATCTGCAGATAAGTGAGTTTAATTACTTTTCTTTAGGTATAGGTATTTTAGATAACTATCTATTTGAAGATTTTGATAGATCTTATATTGGAAAGATTATTGTTTTAGCTTCAACTCATATTCCCCAAAAAGTTGATCCAGCTTTAATAGCTACTAATAGATTAAATATATGTATTAAGATACGAGGACTTATTCTTTCACAACAACGAAAACAATTTTTTATTATTTCATATACTCGAGGATTTTACTTTGAAAATATAATGTTACAGAATAAAAATATAAATACCGGTTCTTTTGCAATGAGTGATCTTGTAACATTTAGCGATGAAGTCCTATCACTTAGTATTACCCAAAATAACTATAACATAAAGATTAATACGATTCTATTCACTTATCATAGAAGAAATTGGAATTCTCTATCTCAGATAAGATCAATTAAAAATAATGATATATTTTTATATCAGATAGGAAGAGCTTTTATAAAAAATGTCTTTTTATATGATTGCCTTTTAGATCCTCTATGTATTTATATAAATATGAAGAATAAATCTTGTATCAGATGGAATTCTTCTCTGTACAAATGGTACTTTGAATTTGGAACGAGTATAAAAAGATTAACTATACTCTTTTATATTTTTAGTTGTTCCGCTGGACTTGTCGCTAAAGATATCTGGTCTTTACATAAAGAAGGGAATAAAATTCTTTCTTATGAATTTGTTGATAATGAGTTTTACATAGTTAAAGGTATTTTACAATTAGAAGTTTATGGAAGTACGGATCGTCCGGAATGTTTGGAGATCGAAAGAGAGCTTAGTAAGTTTTATAACAATAAGATTACATTATTTAATCAACTAAAATCAAAATATCGTCGGGAGTGGTTTGATATGATAAAAAGTGGATCTTTATCACTTATTTATAATAACTTTCTAAAACAAAATTATGAATTGGAGTTTGATAAATCTGAAGAAGAAGGGAAAGTTCTCAGTTTGTTTCAATTTGAAGAGGATTTAGGACAGAATATAGTTTGGGCTCCTAGGATAGGGCGACTCGGCGACAACCTATTTAATTTTATAGAAAAAATAAGTGACTTATATTTTCCTTATTGGAATAAAAATATTTATTATTCTAAGGTTAATGAACTTCAAGAAAAAGATTTAAAATTGTTATCTTTTAAATATCAACTACGAACTAAATATAGATTTTATGAAGAAAATTTAAAAGGGCTTGTTGCTTCGCAAACGAAATTCCCTACATATACATCAAAGAGATGGTTCCTAAAGAAAAAACAAAAAGAAAATTTAGACTTTTTAATGTATAATCAGAGATTTTTTATAGTAAATAGGTTTTTTTCTAATATTTTAACTTTATCTGAGAGTTATCATTATTTATTAAATATGTTCTTATCTAATAAGTTTTTATTTGATCAACTAATAAAATATTTATTACGAAATAAATGGCTTTTTTCAGATGAAATTAACAGTTTGATTTCTGTAAAATTAAAATGAATAAGAGTGTAAAATAGATTAGCCTGAACTTCACCTCATTTTATTTATTTAAAAGTTAAAAGTATAAATAAAAGTATAATTAAAAGTATAAAATTAAATTATTAAAGAAAAAGAAGAAGTATTCGAGTATTCTATAAGGTTTATAAGATGCCTATATTAAATAAAAAATAATATAAGAATAATTAAATAATAAATTTGAAGTGAAGGGTATCCCGGTGGTGTATTATATATATCATATATGCGATCGAATAAGTACTTTTTTATGTAACCCAGTGACGAGATACCAAAAGATATAAAAAAGAAGTTATAAGTTATTAAACTAGGAATATAGTGGAGAGTTTGATCCTGGCTCAGGATGAACGCTGGCGGCATGCTTAACACATGTAAGTCGTACGTGATTTGGTTTATTTAAGTGGCGGACGGGTGAGTAATGCGTAAGAACCTTACTTTCTGGAGGGGAATAACAAATGGAAACTATTGCTAATACCCCCAAGGCTGAGGAGCAAAAGGAGGAATCCGCCTATAGAAGGGCTTTCGTCTGATTAGTTAGTTGGTGAGGCAATAGCTTACCAAGACAATGATCGGTAGTTGGTCTGAGAAGATGATCAGCCACACTGGGACTGAGAAACGGCCCAGACTCCTACGGGAGGCAGCAGTGAGGAATTTTCCGCAATGGGCGACAGCCTGACGGAGCAATGTCGCGTGGGGGCCTAAGGCCTTCGGGTCATAAACCTCTTTTCTCAGAGAATAATAAATGAAGGTATCTGAGGAATAAGCATCGGCTAACTCTGTGCCAGCAGCCGCGGTAAGACAGAGGATGCAAGTGTTATCCGGAATTATTGGGCGTAAAGCGTTTGTAGGTGGTTTTTTAAGTCTGCTGTTAAATACTAGGGCTTAACCTTAGTTTAAGCGGTTGAAACTATTAAGCTTGGAGTACGGATAGGGGCAGAGGGAATATCCGGTGTAGTGGTGAAATGCGTAGAGATCGGAGAGAACACCAATGGCGAAAGCACTCTGCTGGGACGAAACTGACATTGAGAGACGAAAGCTAAGGTAGCAAATGGGATTAGATACCCCAGTAGTCTTAGCCATAAACGATGGATACCAAGTATATTGTGCGTATCGACCCGTGCAGTGCTATAGTTAACACGTTAAGTATCCCGCCTGGGGAGTACGTTCGCAAGAATGAAACTCAAAGGAATTGACGGGGGCCCGCACAAGCGGTGGAGCATGTGGTTTAATTCGATGCAAAGCGAAGAACCTTACCAGGGCTTGACATGCCATGAATCCTCTTGAAAGAGAGGAGTGCTTTAGGGAACATGGACACAGGTGGTGCATGGCTGTCGTCAGCTCGTGCCGTAAGGTGTTAGGTTAAGTCCTGTAACGAGCGCAACCCTCATGTTTAGTTGCCATTTTAATTTGGTGGAACTCTAAGCATACTGCCGGCGTTAAGCCGGAGGAAGGTGAGGATGACGTCAAGTCATCATGCCCCTTATGCCCTGGGCGACACACGTGCTACAATGGCCGGGACAAAAGTTGCAATTCCGTAAGGAT